>JBBPTR010000001.1:8608-22952 GCA_038094255.1 Porphyrellus aff. niger
TGTAATGCTCGCCGTTCATTCGTCTTGTCTCTGTTGACCGACCTTGTCATAGGCTGGTGCCCCCCCAAATCGTGTTACTTTGCAAGGTGTGTTTAAATGGTCGACGTTTTGAATACTAGTTCAACGAGTTCAGCATCCGACAACCAAAGAATATGATCTTTCGGGAGTCAGATACATGATATGTGGTGCGGCTCCTTTGTCTGCAGACCTCATGGACCAGCTCGCGAAGGTCATTCCCAACGCCCAAATTGGCCAAGGCTATGGTCGGCGTCGTTTTCGTTGCCGATGACGTTCAGGTCCTGACGCAGCACGTTGTAGGTATGACCGAGACGGCTGCTTCGATCGCGATGTTTTCTACGGACACCAAGATTGGAGTACCCGGAAGTGCTGGAAGACTCCTCCCTGGTGTCGTTGCGCGCGTCAGGAAAGCAGACGGGACTTTTGCAGGATTCAATGAGGCTGGCGAGCTCCATGTGAAGATACCCTCCATGGCCCTCGGATACTGGAACAACGAGGAGGCGTGAGTACCCATGCATTATTTTGTAGTGCCTTGGGATCTCAACGGCGTACAGGACGAAGGAAACCTTTGTAGACGGGTAACTATTACTCCGACCACCTGTTGGACTCGTAACACTGACGCTCTGTGACAGGTGGCTCCGAACGGGGGATGAGGTCATGGTCAACGAGGACAAGGAACTGTTTATCGTGGATCGTCTCAAAGTGTGTGACATGGTACCGGACCTGTCCACCCACTGACGCCGTGACAGGAAATCATGAAAGTCCGTGGATACCAAGTGGCCCCAGCCGAGCTAGAAGGGTGCCTGTTGAACATGCACGAGGTGGCAGACGCATGCGTCGTTCCGGTCCCAGATGACTATAGCGGCGAAGTGCCCATGGCGTTCGTCGTTCTCCATTCCCACGTCGCCAAGCGTGTAGCAGAAAACCTAGGCGAGGCGGAGAAAGTCAAGGCAGCTATCGCCAAGGTTCGTGCTGACGCCGCTCCCAAGGATATTCTGTGACGATAGTGTTTGACAGCATGTGGCGGACAACAAGGTGGCGTACAAGCGTCTTGCGGGGGGAGTCGAGTTCGTCGATGTGATACCAAAGAATCCGAGTGGGAAGCTCCTCCGTCGTGTGTTGCGGGATCGCGCACGGGAGATGAAGGCGAAGACGAGAGCGAGACTGTAGAGCGTGCAGTGTACTCGCTTGTTATCTTATCTTATCTCGAACTTTTTGTCGAGAACACTCGCGAAGGAGTGGGAAGGACACCTTGCTTGCGCGTCTCATTCCGGCTGTGCCTGCTGGCCGGGCTCCTGTGTACAGGCAACTCTGCATAGAACGTCCACGACCTCTGCTACGATGTCCTCCCCAGTCAAGCTCTATATATACGATCTCAGCAATGGCATGGCCAGACAGCTCTCTCTGCAGCTCACTGGTCATCAGATAGACGGCATATGGTCGGTCTCGCGGGCCGTTCGTCCTGGTCCAGTGCTGATCACACACGTCCAAACGCAGGCACACGTCCGTCGTCGTCTTTGGCAAGGAGATATTCTACGGACGAGGAATCAGCACCACACAACCTGGAAAATCTCACGTATGTCCGCGTTATAGGCACCACCGAATAGCTCACGTTGACACGCGGTTTATACAGCATGGATCACCGCTTCGGATCGTCGACATGGGAGAGACGGCTATAGACCAAGATACTTTCGACGACTACCTCTCTGAGATGCGCGAACACTACACTGCCGACAAGGTACGCGCGTCCTACGTTACACATCCCGATAGACTGACCCATGAACTTCGCAGTACCACCTGCTAGGTGAGCGATGCTGCGTTTCTGAGCTGTGCGAGGACGAGACGGTGACTCCGTCCGTATAGACTTCAACTGCAACTCCTTCACCAACGACTGTCTCGGGTTCCTGACTGGCACTGGCCTACCTTCCTACATCACATGTGAGTCCCTTTCCGATCTCGATTCCAGTCGACGGCGATCGCTGATAGGGTTGTAGCGCTGCCGAGTGATTTCCTCACGACGTCGTTCGGGGCTGCGCTCCGGCCCACCATCGACGCCATGTTTAGCGCTCGTCCTCAGGCTGCCAACGCGTTTCCACCCGCTTTCCCGGAGCAGGGCAGGGCCCCGCCCAACCCAGCGCTCGGAGCCAACATCCTCCAGTCCGTCGCTGCACAAGCTACGGCGGGCGGTCCATCTCCAGCTGGCGGTGCTCTCTCCACCCCGCCCGCGGCACGACCACCAGTGTCAGCTCCTGTCTCGACTTCGGCGACGCTACCACCGCCAGACTCCCCCTTGACAGCCCCCATGCACATTACCACGAACCCTGCGTCGTTCCACAACCTGTTGGGCTCTCATCGCGCCGTCGTGGCCTTTTTCACGAGCGCCACGTGTGGACCGTGTCGGATGATCGAACCTGTGTTCGAGGAGCTCGCCAAGGGCAAGAGTAGGCCGAACGGGGTCGGGTTCGCGAAGATCGATTTGAGCGTCGGGATGAGCGGTGCGTTGGCGGGCGAGTATCAGGTTCGGGTGACGCCCACGTTTTTGTTTTTCCTGGACGGAAAAAAGGTGAGATGGTGATGCATGATAGACAATGATATAATGGCTGACCTTGGTTGGATGGTAGACGAATGAAATCAAGGGAGTCAACGCGCCCGAACTCAAGAGCCAAGTGGATTTGTTGATTTATCAAGCGTTCCCTCGTGAGTCCACAGAACGTTGGTGTCGGCGTCCTTGCCAACGTTCCAATAGCCCATGCACACACGTCGCTTTCGTTGCCAGCAATGGAAGCGATCGCGCTCGATCCGATCCTCTTCAGGCAGATACCTAACTTGGACACCATGTTTGCCAAATTGTCAGGATTCATCGACGGCGTGACATCGTGGAATGGATCAGTTACACAAGGACAAGTGAAACAGACGCTGTTCAAGACCGTCCTTCCATTCCTCAAAGCATCCACACCCGCCCAGCAGTCTAAATCTGCGAGTTTCGATCACTGGCTCACACTGACGTCGACCATCGCAGCGAATATCCAACCGAGCGAGCTCTTCCCGCTGGTGGACATTTGGCGCATCGCCCTCTTGAACGCCGCATTTTCGGCGTGGAACGCGACCAAAAAGGTGCAAGAAGGCCCACTGCAAAACTTTGTGGACAAGGCCCTACAAGCAGAAAAAGTTCCGCGCAACTATCTGCTGACGGTGCTCCGCATGCTCGCCAACACGTTCTCGAACCAGGTCTTGGCACGAGAGGTGATCCTGTTCGCGCGGGATGGGGTGACTAAGCTGCTCGTCGACGCGTTATTGCACGACGATGCCAACGTGCGGACGGCGGCGGCCAGCCTGGGATTTAACGTTGCCGCATACTTGCAGAAGTTGAGGATCGACAAGGTCAAGGCGCGGGACGACGGGAAGAACGAAGAGGAGAACGAAGGGTGGGAGCTCGAGATCCTGGTGGCCGTTTTGGGTGCGATCGAACGGGAGACGGGCAGCGAGGAGACAGGTGAGCGCGCGTTCGTTCGTGGGTTTGTCGTGTACTGACGCGGCCAGTGCACCGACTGGTGGCATGTCTTGGGTTGTTGTTGCGGTTGTCGCCGTATACAGAACAGGCGACGGAGTTGTTGGAGATGCTGGGCGCGCAGGGCGTGTTGAAGGGCAAGTTGGAAAAGGGGGGATGTGGGGAAGGAGGGGTCGGGAAGAAGGAGGTGCGCAAGTTGATTTTGGAGGTGGCGGACAAGCTTTGCCCGGCGGCGTAGTGTGGTGTTGTTTTTCCGCATCCTCATGCAACACGATACCCCTTACAGTATATCCACGCCATCATTACTAGGAAAGATAGCCAGAGCGGATCAATAGGTCAGTAGAGTGAAGTACTAAGTTGCTCATCCCAGCTTCGACATTCCATCATTCAAAAGTCAGCAAAGCGGAATCATCCTCTGGGGATTCGACCCCTCACGATGTTTCTGCAGTAAGTATCTTGGGTTCCCATCATTAGATTGTTCCTTCTGGCGTTCGTATAATCAAGCTCGGTTCCCCCTTCGACGTCTGCTCCACTGTTGGGGACTGCACTTAGAAGAGCCTTGTCACGTCCTGCTACATACCTCCTGACTACCACTCTGCTCGCCATGGCCAAGACCTGCCATAGCTGTCACGGTCATTCGGAGGACTACGCGGAAGCCAGATTGAAACGTTGTTCTGGCTGCCAGAAAGTTTACTATTGTTCCACCGCTTGCCAAAAGTACGACTGGGTCGAACATATATTCGACTGCAAACCTCGCCGTCCAATCACTACCGCCGACCATCTAGCGTTAGCAGTCCGCCAGAACTTCCCTCCCGAGCACCCTCAGACCTGTGAGGATTACGGGTTCACCCGCACATTTACGCGCGAAGAGAAATCGAATCTGTTGGGGTTATACATCGGTGCGTTCATTCCCTCGTCTATGCTATTTTTCTTGACGTGCGTACAGGCCTCATCAAGATCATGGAGATTCCTCCCAAGACCATCCATGATTGGCGCGTTCGTGGGGTGTTGGTGGACGAGATCAAGGCTGCGTTCCACAAGATCCCGGTGGAACACAGAGGTGGCTACTTTCCCTGGTTTTTGCAGAACGAACACGTCATTGCGCAGGCTGGTCAACCTCTGTCTGAAGAAGCATTACACGATCGTGGCGATGCCATGGTCGTGCGCGCTTGGAGATTCACCGGAGGCAGCGAACGAGACTCTGCGGCGGACATCGAGGCCGCTATCGCACGCAAATCTGCTCAAGAACAAGATTGCCACTTTCTGTATGCCCTCTTGTTATCCAATTGGCACCCGTCCCCGCATCTTGGCCTCTGGATCGACTTTGGATTCGCGTCGTGCAAATCACAGGAGGATGAGATGGAGTTGGGCATGTGCTACCAGCGACTAATCACCAGGTGTACCTTTGAGGAGTTTTGCGAAGCATATCGTTCTCGTCGCTTACTCGATCTCTTCCAATCCAAGGGGGTGCAAGTGAACAGCAACAAGCAGCTCCAGGACCTCCTTCAAGGGAAGTGGAAGAAGTCGGTGTGGTACCTCAAACAAGCCATCGCACTGGAAGGCTCCACCACAGAGGCGTCGTGCCTACACCCTTCGGTTATGGCGGATTACGGCTTCGGCAACTGTCGGAACGATTCCGAGGCACGGGAGCTCAAGCGGGTGTACAAGGCCTTCTTTGACAAGCACGATGGAGATTCATTAGCGTTGCACGAAGCCGCGATCAAAGGGAATATTCACGGCTATCTATCCAAAGTCGTACAGGGTCTGCGAGACCCAAAGTTTAGGCGGCTGATGAAAAACCCGTACCCTCTCCCGGGCTTGTGACTTGCGGACTTGTTTGTACTTGATTCTACCACTCAAGTTGGCTCGTCGTGTTTCTTGTCTCGTACGACCTTGTGTTTGCTAGATCTGATCTAGGGGCGGAGTTCGCTGATTCGAACGTAAAGATGTCCAGCTGTGTGAGGAGAGGAATCGATTATCAGAGCTGAACGTTCTGAACGTTGAACATTGAACGTCCGAACAACCCCAGCCTATCGTCCATTCTGTCGCTCGGGTGCCTCCGTGGTGCCTTCTTGGCCACACTTCGAACGCATGGTTCGACTCACTGGGAAGCCCCAAGCCCTGAGCACGCCGCCTCTCCTCACCACTGCACCTTGCCCTTAGCCATGGTCAAGACATGCCACGGGTGTCATGGTCGCTCGGATGATTACGAGGAGAATAAACTCAAGCTCTGTGCTGGCTGTCGCAGAGTCTACTACTGCTCGACCGCTTGCCAGAGGGATGACTGGGTTGAACATATATTCGACTGCAAACCTCGTCGTCCAATTACCACCGCAGACCATCTAGCACGAGCGGTGTACCAGGACTTGCTCCCAGAACACTTTCAAACCCTCCAAGATTACGGTTTCCATCGCGCATCCACGGGCGATGAAAAACAGAACTTGTTTGGCTTGTACGTTGGTACGTCTCTGTCCTCACGAATGTGATCTTTCTCAGTGCACACAGGCCTCATCAAAATTCTGGGAGTCCCACCAAAGACTGTCCACAACTGGCGCGTTCGCGGAGTGTTGGTTGATGAAATAAAAGCTGCGTTCTACAAGATCCCCGAGAACCACAGGGGTCAATACTTTCCCTGGTTCTTGCAAAACGAACACGTCATCGCGCTGGCAGGCCAGCCTCTTCCTGTGGAAAAGATGCGCAACGATGTAGACGCCATGATGGTTCGCGCTTGGAGGTTCGTTGGAGGTAGCGAAAAAGACACCCCGGAGGAGATCTCAGCCGCTATCCGACATTGTCCTGAAGAAGAAAGGGATTGCCATTACATGTATGCCCTTCTCCTAGCGAATTCACACCCACCGCCAATCCTCGACCTCTTTGTCGATTTTGGGTTCATATCGTGCAACTCAGTCACCGAAATGTGGCTGGGTGTCCGGTATGAAAAGTTAATCGCCGATTGTACCTTCAAAGAGTTTTGTGAGGCATACCGAGCGGGCCGCCTACTCGATCTCTTTGAGTCGAAGGGACTGCAAAGAGGTGACCGCCTTCTCCAGGACCTCCTCCAAGCACGACCGGGCTGCAAGAAGTCGGTTTGGTACCTCAAACAGTTCATCCTACAAGAAGACACCATGGAAGAAGAGCCTCGCATGCGCCGTGCGGTCGCAGTGGATTATGGCTTTATCAATTGCAAGAACGACTCCGAGAGGCGAGAGCTCAAGAGGGTATACAAGGCTTTCTTTGATAAACATGACGGGGATCCCTTGGCGCTGCACGAAGCCGCGATCAAAGGGAATATACATGGCTATCTGTCCGACGTCGTGCAGGGTCTTCGAGATCCAAAGTTTCGGCGGCTGATGAAGAATCCGTACCCTCTTCCGGACTTGTGATTACTTTCATATTTTTGCTCGCTATATCAGCTTTTGTTGTAAATTACACATTGTACGACCATTTATTTATGAATGTCATGCCCCCTTACAAGCTAAAATCTTGAACTCGAAGTGATGTACAAGTCTGAAGAGCATTCGGTGATAAATGGGTGGTTCTACGCATCGTTTCAACCCAGGTGTGAAGAGGACCCTGCATCTCTGAAACAGAATGGGTTGATCGCTTGCGAATTCAAACTTGCATCGACCGTGCAGTGGCTAAGCTGTTCTGATCGAATGGGGCAACACGTGCAGTCTTCACTCACGTCTGCTGGCGGTCATAATTAAGTTGAGAGGTGGTCCACATTCAAGCTTGGTCGTACCTGGTGATACGCAGCCCGTGTACGTACCTCGTTCGACGTTACTGATACCCATATTCAATCCGAGTCATTGCGACACCTGGTATTGTGTTGGTGGTCCATGTAGAACTTGAGTTAGTATACAACACTGATACTATAGTAGTAAACCACGGGATCGAAGAGCGGGTGATGAATTCGCCGTTAATACGTACTAGAAAGCTATCGGAAAACTAACCGAACGAGCAATCAATTAGTAGTCCTTGTAGGAAGGCCGTATGAAATTATCCGACACGGTCAGTGCTGCTAAAGTCCTTCTCTGTTAGAAGCCGTCCTCGAAGAATCTTGCCCATATGTGTGTGGCCGAACGGTCGTCCTCTTGTCCGAATGGCGAGTAGCGCCTTCACGAATGACAGCGGTGAGTTCGAAAACGTGATTTCCATCTCTTCAAAACTGCCGGGGACATCGAAAAGATTCCGTCGAACTGTCACATCGTTCGACGCGTCTTTCGTAGGTATGTTGAGGAAGCGACATAGTCGGAGGTAAGATTCGTAGTTGCTGAGATAGAGTTGCCCAGAAAACACGTTAAGCTGGTCAATTAGCGTCGATGGTGGTGTCCAATCAGACGGGAGGGGAGGGATGGAATATAGCTTGAGATCATCGGATGGCTTCATTCGCAGGGATGTGCGGGGCGAGTACAAGTGAAGGTGGACATATTTACTCGTCCTGATGTCTGGCATCAAGTAGTTGGCTTCAAATGGGCTGAGCAGGACGAGAACTGCATCGCCGCCATTTCTACAGGAAAGAACCCATTGAACGGGTCGGAGATATTGATCGATAGTCCCTTCAGCTTTGTCCCCAAGATAGACTGTATTGCAGAAATCCACTGTTGCCAAGATAGATCGGCTCCAGACATCTGCTTCACAAGTAGCCGCAGAACTATTCTCGAGTGTCGTAAAGACGGGAAGGAAGGCGCTGCCAGAGTGTAATGGAGGGATGACACCAGTCTTGACGAAGGCCACAACATCTTGATGAAGATTATGCGACACTGGCCCCGCCCATGGGCCTAGTTCCACCTGTCGTTCGCGTTCGCGCTCCCGGTTGACCTCCCTTTCCTGTTCCTCTTCCAGCTGCACACTAGGAAGTGAAAGGACACCGAGGACTTTGCAACGTTGTTGCATTCCTGGAACCGTCGACAAATCACTCTCGACGTTGTCGGGTTCACAGGGTGCATACGACTGGGATAGCAATTTGCCGTCTGGTTTGAGCCATGCATTCGACAGTTCTTCTAGTGTGAGGTCATTGTTGCAGTACCGGGAAAAAGCGTCGTATCTTATTTTATGATCCATGCCTTGTTGGGCCCAGTAAGGAGCTCGCCGCTCGATGTCTCTCCAGGTCTCGTGGATCGCACAGCATAAGACATCAATGGTGGTAACAGGGCTGGTCGGATTTTTTTTGCCGGTCACCGTGCGAATGCTCTGGTCAACCACAAGCGGTGCAAAAAACATGACCGAGTGGCCACGGCCCAGCTTTCGCATCCGCATGCAGCCTGAAATTCACAAATCGTGAGACTCATGAACTGAATTGCGGTGCCAAAACGAACCTTGCACCAGTGCATCCTTCGTCACCTTCGTACTTAGTGTGACAGCCGCTCGTGATCCGACGGGGAAATTGAGGTCGGTACCTCTCGTATGTGCATGATCCAGATAGACAACACAATGCCCCAACTTCTGGCAAAGTGGTGACGAAGACAGCGGTTGAATGATCCCACTTCGTGTGATTACCGCTAGATCATCATACTCGTTGAAATAGATAGCACCAGCCGCATCTCGGGCAATGTTGAGCCATGCTTCAGCCACTTTCTGGTTGGAAAAATCGAGGATCTGTGCACCAACATCCAACAAAACTCGAATTTCGGGACGTTGCGCAGTCACTGATCGAAGTAATTCAAGTGAAGTCTGTTGTCCGCCATTTTCGTGAATCACCGTGTAAAAGTTGTTCTCTGGCTGAAGAAGATATGCAAGAACGCTAGCATTGGACCCATGTTGTTGGTTAAGGTCGTGCTGAATGACAGACATTGGCAGTAGCCATCTCCCATCATTTGTTCCAGAAAATCCTGATTATCTACTCAGCGGCCGAAGTAAAAAGGACGCTGCGGGCTACGAGCTACTCACCGGTTATCAGCCTCGTTCGTTTCTCTCCTAAATCCCAGCTAGATCCAGAGAGTTTGCGAGGGAATTCTTTTGCTTCCTTCGGAAACACCACTCGTGAAAGGTAAAAGTTGATAGTTGCTTGATTCCGAGAGAAAAGCGGGAACGTAATCTTGTCCCATTGCTCCGATGACCTGAGGTTGATCTCGCCGAGTTCACGAAGCGAATCCGGAACTGTCCCAACATCATACTCTTTTACCCAGAGAGTGTATTCCACGGAGGGATCATCTTCATCTAGCAGAGTTTCGAAAGAAGTCCTCAATTGTTCCTCGGTGAGCCCGGCATAATAATAAGACAGGCATGTAAGGACGATGGTGAGGTCTGGATGGCCGAACTGTGTTTCGGGGGCGGGCAAGTCTTTAGCCCGATATGGAACGGCAAGCATACCGGAGGTATAGTAACGCTCAGGAAGGCCATAGTCAACACGCCATCTCCGCTCCGTGAGAGCAAACAGGAGGATGTCCAAGGCCAGGAGTCCACGGAGGAGGAGGAGTCCATTCCAAAGATCATTTTGGTCAGAACGCGTAGCATACTCCTCCACACTCTTGACCGTGTCTGGAACCTGCAAGACATCTACATCGGATATAAAGCTCTGGATCGCGTCACGCAACGCTGCGGGAAGGTGTTGAAAGCTGAAGCTGGGGAGCCGTCCGTCCATTACGTCCTGCACTATCAATGATGCTAGACGTGCACCAACGTCGGAGGCTCGCGCTATGCGGACGTATGGAAAAGATCCTGGTGGGCCGCGTTCATACTCCACGGCGTTTGGATGATTTGTTGAGATAGTATGAGCACGATCCTTGACAAGCCGGAGAACTTGCTGGATGATTGTCCATCGATCGGGGTATCCATCTATATACTGCTCGAAACCGATGGCATAAGTCAACTGGAATCGGGAATGGAGGATCTCGTCACTCTCGTCCAGGATATCTCGAACGTGCAAGTGGAGCCACTTCTGAAGGCGCAGCCACTCCGATGCCAATGCACGGTCCATTTCGTGGGTACTCCAGCCCTGTTCAACGTGATGGTCGACCTGAGCGGCATCGCTCGTCGGGTGGTTGTGTAATCGGTTCCACCATCCAGTTACACTACCCACAAGGCTATCTTTCGGCGGCTGGGTTAAATAGTCAACTAATTCGACAATCGTTAAGAATAACATATGATTGTCAATACGCACCAATTTAAGCGATAACGCTGACTTGATATGCCCATAAATTGTTTTCTGAGACTTTGGAAGTGAGCTGGTAGTAGCCTTCCTTAGACGCATCTGTTGGTCGATGGTCATCAACTTGAGCGAGACGACATGCTCGGGCTGGATGAGTAAAATCCCATGCTTGGCCATGCATTGAGACGTAAGCTTGTGAAGTTGATCAATCCGAAGGCTGTTCTTCCCATCACGATAGTTATACTTTGGAGAGCGAGAGAAGGGGAGATGGTATATCGGTCTGTTAGCGAGCCAACCAAGACGAGCAACCAATAGTTCAAACATCTGGACCGTCAACGCCTTTGGGACTACGACACGAACAAGCTGCTTTCCGTCAGCAAGAGCGGCAGCAACGATGGGGATGATTACAGATGACTTCCCCTCGCCCATGTTGACTTGCATCACGGTATTCTGTCCGGATTGTGGAGACATCATCTCTGTCGCGATCTCCACCTGATGACGGCGGATCAGAAAGTTTCCTTGAATCTAATACAGATAAAGAAAATGTTACTAACGTTGACCACTCAGACCCAAAAACGCACCTGAATTAGCAGCCAGTCGGGGTATTCTTCGGGATTCCATCCATCGCACTGCTCATTCTCCAATTCTTTCAAAAACTCTTCTTCGAGGTTATCCAAAGCAAACTGGAACAATCTCCTGGCTCGCTGAAGCTCCAAAAGAAGCATAGCAAACGACAGCAGGCACGTTTTCCACTGCCCAGGGAGGTTAATCGGCGAGGTAGACGCAAGATATCGCAAGAGCACATCTGCTGTAACTGGCGGCCAGTGACTGAATTGCTCTAGCACTTGGTCGCGATGGGTCGTTGGACCTAGACTTCTCTTGATGTTTGCCAGAGCACTCGTGTAGTTGGTTCTGCACTCCGCAAAGTGTTGCCCGAGAGCACCGAGGCAATCCTTTACTACCACCTTTCGAGTGATTCCAGGGGCTTTACCCATGGTCACGCTCGCCTCGAGGTGGGTGAGGTATTCCCGGTGAAATGCGGAGTGGGCCTGAAGAAAGGAGAACAACGGATCCAGTGAGGCGACAAGTTTTGGTGGTTCTGCTGTCTTGTTCCCTTGAAGACTGTCTCGCGACAGAGCGCTGCGCGGCGGTAGTTCGGGTGCTTGACGGCTGGAAAGTAACTGATCCAGCGTGATCTGCCTTCCGCTGGATATAGCATTGCGTATGGGTGGAACTCGGCATGGAAGAGTGGGTAGTCCGGGATCCGTGAAGACGCCCATAAGACGCTCCTTGAGATTCCAGTTGCGGTAACAGCTGGAGAACAGTTGTTGTATACTGGCCGTTAGACCCGGCACGTCCCAGTGGCGAGGATCTAACGAGATTGGGGGAGGGGTAGCACATGGCCAACTATTGGACAAGTGTTCCATGACAATTTTTACCGGTTCCGACTCGGCGTACCACTCCACGTCTTCCCACTCGGTGTCTCTGATCCAAGACTTGAGAATATGGTCTCGTAAGGCCTGCTCGGTGGGTCGGTATCCATCCGAGATCTTGCAGCCGGCGTGGATCGGTGGAGTCCTCAAATTGGAGTACATTTGTGTAGCGAATGCGATGAGCATCGAGAAGAAGGCGATTTGATGGGATGATGAAGAGTATGCGATTGTGGGGAGGAGAAACAGTAGCTGAAATTGCGGGCGAGTTCCCTTCCCGCTCTCCAGGATATCATGTACCTTGTTCATCAGTGTCTGCGTGGAATGTGGATTCATCCATACATCCACACGTGGCGTGTCGTCGCTCCATAGCGTTGCCCAGTTCAATATGGCGTCCATGTGGGGCTCATTGATGGCCCAGCGGTAAACAGCAGACGCTGCAGTAGAGACGATATCTTCTAGCTCTGTATCCAACTCCAGCGTCGAGTGTTCCGTGTCCATGGAGTCTTCCAGATGGGTTGCTTGAGAAGAGTCGAACGGGAATAGACATGCGGCACGCTTCGCTTCGCGCTTTCCCCTGAGGTCAACATTGCGGGGGCCCGCATCCTTCCAATAATACCCTTCGCAAATCTCCTCGTATGTCATGTTTATTTGAGGATAAATCGAGTCGGCTTCGTCATACAGGGATTTGAATTCCATTATTGATTGACACCCGGCCGACTGTATGATAGAAAGCCCAGCCTGGGCGCCCGTTTTGCCTGTCAGTGGATCGGGTCGATGCCAACTAGTTTCTGCATGAATACGAGCAAGAAAGTATGTGCTTTGTGGGCCACCATTCCCAACCAAGCAACCTAATTCAGTATCTGCGTCATAGGTGTAATATAATGGGCCATATTGAAAATGGATGGAAACTTCACCATGACGCCGTTCTGGGCGTCCATACGGTATGAGGACACGTCTGGGAACAAGTTCTTCTGAGGTAAAGGATGCTGAACAGTAGGCTTTCGGCCGAAAGACAAGAAGGTTCCGGAGACCAGATAACGCTCCGATATATTGATCCTCGTCGTAAACCATGTCCTTGAAGTCGCGGGACTCGAGCTCTTCTCTTTCGTTGACAGCAAATGATAAGCCATAGTAAAGCAGAGTGACGGACAACCGCAATGCCGATGTGGATTGAGCTGAATCGACAGGGTATGTAGTAACGAGGATACTCCCAGTCCGGCAAAAGCCAAACTGGAGTTCTCCAATGTTGAGACACTCGAAACACTTGGAAATCATTGTCCAGGTCGGGCTATGGATGTCCACAAGAGTCTCATGTCCCTTACGCGCACGGTATCGTTCAGACGCACAATCGATCGTCCAGTTCTCTGAAGATGGTTCCCAAAGCCGCTCGAGAGGACGTATCTCAATGACTTTCGAAGACAAATCCAACCAATGAACATGATTGTCGACGAGCGCAGGTGGGAGATCGTCTTTCAGTTTTTCCGAGTGAATCAGTTCGAGAACTTCTTTCGTTTGGTTATTTCGGGCCCGAACCACGAAATCGTCACCTCGCCATGCAAAGTGCACCTGCACCGATTTAAATCATCACGATTATGTGACGTAGTGTTGGTGTACTTACCTTGTAAATGGACCTCGTGGCAAGGGTCGTGAATTCCATTCCAGGAAGATCGGAAGGTATAACGAAAAAGCCTTGCTAAAAATGATAGTTATGAATGGTTATCGAGGTCAAAGGCTGGCGTATGCGCACGTCACGAAAGATTTGTTGAAATTTGTCGCGCATAACTTCAGGCGGTAAGCCGCCGAATAGTCGTCCATCCAAACGAAGCTCCCCATCAAGCAGACTCATGTGCACTGTTTTCGAGGGTTGGTTTGCAATTGCTTTGGTTTCGCATGCAAGCCAACGAGCATTTGGATATTGCAAAGGCACCCATTTATATGGTCCAGGCCGGTGGATGACTAAAACCTTGGCGACTGCAAGGTCGACGCCGTAATCAGAGGGATCGGCAAGGATGGCGTCCCTCACGGTTTCCTCGACGACAAGAGAGAGACGACTGTCTCGTTCTAAGATCCGTCGTGGATACAAAGTACTTCCAAAGTAGAAGCTAGACGGGTCCGAACGGTGAGCGTGACTGAGTGCATGTATGAAAAAGGCGCAAGAAAGTACAGCATCAACGTCTTCTGCTGAGTGGACCAGCTTGTGAAGGATAGCACCATCTACGTCTAACGTGCTTCGACACGTGGTAGCCATGGCCAGCAAGAGTTCACCACGTTCTTCGTTTGTAGGTTCCATTGCAA